>CATOBD010000001.1:25000-27500 GCA_951394315.1 Lactarius evosmus | reverse complement strand
GTACCACGGTGGGGGACCACGCGGGAATCCTGGGTGCAGTGGTTTTTTTTGTTTTTTTTTGAAGGGTAGGTCATTTTGAGGTTACTAAAGATCAGATATGACATCTAACTCTAACCAACCTCTGGCCAGACTCTAACAATAACCAAATCTAACCAAGAGAGGTCGTTAGAGGTCATAAAATTGTTTAGGGTAGGTCATTTGAGATCAGCAAAGATCATAAGATCAGATATCTTATGGTTCAGAGGTCGTAAAATTGTTCAGGGTAGGTCATTTGAGGTCAAATTCAAGTTGATGGTCTATTATCATGTGGACACCCTACTATAAACACACTCTGTCAACACTCTGAATCTCTTATCAACACCCTGAACTCCTTACATTGCTCTAGATGGAGTATATCAACTTCTTCCACACTCAAATCGCATCACCTCTCATCCTGACTCAGTTCTTATTGAGTCAAAGATGACTCCCCTTTTCAACTCCTCCAAACTTCCACCTGAACTAACAAACTTGCGCCCTAGAAGCAAAGATTTGGACAGAACAGGAAGACATTGATTTCAGCCAACTTTATATTTCTCAACACTCACATTCTCAAATATGGTGTTGTGAGAGGTCAGTAAGGTCAGACAATGAGGTCATAAAGATTAGTATAAGGTTCACAAAAGGTCATAGAAGTCAGATGGTCATAAAGGTCAGAAAAAGGTTATAAGAGGTAAGAGGTCAACAAAGGTCATAAGGTCATAATATTGTTCAGAGTAGGTCATAAGAGGTCATTTGAGGTCACAATAGTCAGAATATAAGGTCATAAAATGTCATAGAGGTCAGTTTAAGATCATAGAGGTCAGCACAAGGTCATAACATTGTTTAGAATAGGTCATATAAGATTATAAGAGATTATTTGAGGTCAGCACAAGGTCAGAGGTCAGAGGTCAGAGGTCATAAGAGGTCAGCAAAGGTCATAAGAGGTCATAAGAGGTCATAAGAGGTTAACAAAGGTCATAAGATTAAACATGAGTGTAAGGTCATAGAGGTCAGCACAAGGTCATAGGGTCATGTATAATGTCAAAAGAGGTCATAGAGGTCAGCACAAGGTCAGAGTATAAGCATAAGCCACATGCACTATAAGAAACACTACAATAAGGTGTAGATAGAAAGATTGCTTAATAACTCAATAAGGACCTCATCAATTTGGATCAACTAAAGTGTGGCAACATTGTATAGCTATTCTCTACATGTCCATATAATTTTTGTGGTGATTGGAAAAGGTTTGTGTTTTGATGCAATATTGTGGACACACTTTGTCACGCCTCGCGGAGATCAGACACAACATGACCAAACAAAGTGGGTTTCCTACTATATGAAGGAACAGTATGAAGTATAGAGTGAAAGGAAATACATTTCAATTCATTCTAGCCAAGTAATACTTGTTCTATTTCTGTTTGAGTGAGTAATCTGAACAAGCATGGCAGCCAGTAAGGAATGTGCAAGCGTCTCTGCAAGGTCTTTTCAGACCTTTTTGCAAAGATTGGTTCAATGCAACAGACCTGAAAACGGGTTTCAGTAGGATTTTTCCATTCTGAATGAGTAAGGAATGTGTAGATGCTTTTGAAAAGATGAAAGTCTGGAATGGGTCCATTGCGGTCCAAGCACCATGTGTAGTCTTTTTCACTTCCACCACAGACCTGAAAGTGGGCTTTCTGAACGGGTTTGCTGAATAGGAAATGTGCAGATGCTTTTGAAGGAACTAAATTCTTTTTCAACTCCACCACAGACTTGAAAGTGGGCTTTTCTGAATGGGTTTGCTGGTAGGAGATGTGTAGATGCTTTTGAAATCTTTTTCAATTCCACCACAGATCTGAAAGCAAGGCTTTTTTGGAATGAGTTTGCCAGTAGGGAATGTGCAGATTCTTTTGAAAAAAGACTACATTCTGTTCAATTCCACCACAGACTTTCAATGAAAGTGAACTTTAGTATGATTCTCTTTGAGTGTGGGCCCAATGGTGGTGCACAGAATAACTTGGCCAAAACCTTGTCACTTTGCTTCAAAAAAAGTATGAGGAGATGGTAGAGCTATTCCCTGCATATCTATACAGTTTTTGCGGTGGTCAGAAAGGGTTTGTGTTGTGTCAATTTCGAACGCGATATTGTGGACACACTTTGTCACGCCTCGCGGAGATCAGACACAACATGACCAAACAAAGTGGGTTTCCTACTATAAGAAGGAAAGAGTGTGAAGAGCTGGAATACAATGTTCTGGTCTAGTAATTCTCTCAACTTCAACTTGATGCTTGGGGGGCTTGCACAAAGGTTGAAATGAATTTAGTATGCCTTTATGCCTTTTTCTCGAAGAGGGGTTGGCTGGCTTGTCCTGTGCCGAATCAATGATGCATCTCTGTAATGTCTATGCTGATTTGGAATGGACTCTTGAGCCACTGGAAATGAATTACATGTCAAGTACATGAGTGCTTGCAAAGAGTGAGGAATGTGGACTACTTGCTGATGG
>CATOBD010000001.1:15000-17500 GCA_951394315.1 Lactarius evosmus | reverse complement strand
ACTGCCTTGAGCATGATGAAAGCTTGCCTATGTATTCGCAGTTTCCACTCTAGCACCATAAATAAGAACTCCCCCAGTGCAGAACGCTTTACATTCCCCCCTTGATCTTGCTTGAACCCCAAGTAACAAGACAGGTGTTGGGCCGCCAATGATTTGGTGCGCTGAGCGGAAAGCGGGGGTCAGTGCTGTGAGAGATCATTGAAACGACCTTCCTTTGGATGTCTGAGCTCAAGGCAGAAACCTCTTTCAACTCTTTCTTACTGATACCACTTGCTTTTAGGTTAGAATTGTATGTGAATGATACAAGGTCAATTGATAAGGGTGTGGCCATAAGATATATGTAGTCAATGATGTTTAGGGTAGGTCATTCAATATAAAATAGTCAAAGATGTTCAGGGCAGGTCAATAGTAATAAGAAGTGATTACAAAACATATGAACTGACAATGATGTATATATATATGAGATTTGGCGCTCTCTGAGTATCCACGGCCATAGGACTCTGAAAGTACCGCATCCCGTCCGATCTGCGCAGTTAACCAGAGTGCCGCCCAGTTAGTACCACGGTGGGGGACCACGCGGGAATCCTGGGTGCAGTGGTTTTTTTTGTTTTTTTTTGAAGGGTAGGTCATTTTGAGGTTACTAAAGATCAGATATGACATCTAACTCTAACCAACCTCTGGCCAGACTCTAACAATAACCAAATCTAACCAAGAGAGGTCGTTAGAGGTCATAAAATTGTTTAGGGTAGGTCATTTGAGATCAGCAAAGATCATAAGATCAGATATCTTATGGTTCAGAGGTCGTAAAATTGTTCAGGGTAGGTCATTTGAGGTCAAATTCAAGTTGATGGTCTATTATCATGTGGACACCCTACTATAAACACACTCTGTCAACACTCTGAATCTCTTATCAACACCCTGAACTCCTTACATTGCTCTAGATGGAGTATATCAACTTCTTCCACACTCAAATCGCATCACCTCTCATCCTGACTCAGTTCTTATTGAGTCAAAGATGACTCCCCTTTTCAACTCCTCCAAACTTCCACCTGAACTAACAAACTTGCGCCCTAGAAGCAAAGATTTGGACAGAACAGGAAGACATTGATTTCAGCCAACTTTATATTTCTCAACACTCACATTCTCAAATATGGTGTTGTGAGAGGTCAGTAAGGTCAGACAATGAGGTCATAAAGATTAGTATAAGGTTCACAAAAGGTCATAGAAGTCAGATGGTCATAAAGGTCAGAAAAAGGTTATAAGAGGTAAGAGGTCAACAAAGGTCATAAGGTCATAATATTGTTCAGAGTAGGTCATAAGAGGTCATTTGAGGTCACAATAGTCAGAATATAAGGTCATAAAATGTCATAGAGGTCAGTTTAAGATCATAGAGGTCAGCACAAGGTCATAACATTGTTTAGAATAGGTCATATAAGATTATAAGAGATTATTTGAGGTCAGCACAAGGTCAGAGGTCAGAGGTCAGAGGTCATAAGAGGTCAGCAAAGGTCATAAGAGGTCATAAGAGGTCATAAGAGGTTAACAAAGGTCATAAGATTAAACATGAGTGTAAGGTCATAGAGGTCAGCACAAGGTCATAGGGTCATGTATAATGTCAAAAGAGGTCATAGAGGTCAGCACAAGGTCAGAGTATAAGCATAAGCCACATGCACTATAAGAAACACTACAATAAGGTGTAGATAGAAAGATTGCTTAATAACTCAATAAGGACCTCATCAATTTGGATCAACTAAAGTGTGGCAACATTGTATAGCTATTCTCTACATGTCCATATAATTTTTGTGGTGATTGGAAAAGGTTTGTGTTTTGATGCAATATTGTGGACACACTTTGTCACGCCTCGCGGAGATCAGACACAACATGACCAAACAAAGTGGGTTTCCTACTATATGAAGGAACAGTATGAAGTATAGAGTGAAAGGAAATACATTTCAATTCATTCTAGCCAAGTAATACTTGTTCTATTTCTGTTTGAGTGAGTAATCTGAACAAGCATGGCAGCCAGTAAGGAATGTGCAAGCGTCTCTGCAAGGTCTTTTCAGACCTTTTTGCAAAGATTGGTTCAATGCAACAGACCTGAAAACGGGTTTCAGTAGGATTTTTCCATTCTGAATGAGTAAGGAATGTGTAGATGCTTTTGAAAAGATGAAAGTCTGGAATGGGTCCATTGCGGTCCAAGCACCATGTGTAGTCTTTTTCACTTCCACCACAGACCTGAAAGTGGGCTTTCTGAACGGGTTTGCTGAATAGGAAATGTGCAGATGCTTTTGAAGGAACTAAATTCTTTTTCAACTCCACCACAGACTTGAAAGTGGGCTTTTCTGAATGGGTTTGCTGGTAGGAGATGTGTAGATGCTTTTGAAATCTTTTTCAATTCCACCACAGATCTGAAAGCAAGGCTTTTTTGGAATGAGTTTGCCAGTAGGGAATGTGCAGATTCTTTTGAAAAAAGACTACATTCTGTTCAATTCCACCACAG
>CATOBD010000001.1:5000-7500 GCA_951394315.1 Lactarius evosmus | reverse complement strand
TGCGAGGCTTGCCACGAACAAGGGGTGATCTCACCCCAAAACACTTTGCAAGCGGGCTAAGGTCTGAGTATTGTAATCATTCTTGATAACCCTAGCTGGGTTCCAGCTGTAAAAGGCTGCTACGGTGTATCAGAAATTCGACCTTCATTGGTCTTGGAACTTGCTGTAATGAATGATTGGGTGTTCATTCATCCTTGAGCTCACTTCGCAGCACATTTCTGAATACTCGGAAATGTAACTCGATTCAGACTACTCTTCTGCTGTCGTGAGTGTTATGCATTCATCTTTGATCTTTGGGATGATCTTTACTTCTCTTCCCCGTCTTACACGACCTTGCTGAGATGCAGAGTTTTGATAGAACCCTCTTGTTTGGGGGTGATGGGTACTTGCCAGTGCTCGCACAGACTGAATTTCCGATTTTTGCGTTTTTTTTTTTAAAGTGGCAATTATTGGGCTAATCAAGGGTTTTTTAATTCAGATGTCATTCATTTTGTTGCATTGCAAGGTGAGCAGAAGTTTACCACTTTGAATTGGACTGCCTTGAGCATGATGAAAGCTTGCCTATGTATTCGCAGTTTCCACTCTAGCACCATAAATAAGAACTCCCCCAGTGCAGAACGCTTTACATTCCCCCCTTGATCTTGCTTGAACCCCAAGTAACAAGACAGGTGTTGGGCCGCCAATGATTTGGTGCGCTGAGCGGAAAGCGGGGGTCAGTGCTGTGAGAGATCATTGAAACGACCTTCCTTTGGATGTCTGAGCTCAAGGCAGAAACCTCTTTCAACTCTTTCTTACTGATACCACTTGCTTTTAGGTTAGAATTGTATGTGAATGATACAAGGTCAATTGATAAGGGTGTGGCCATAAGATATATGTAGTCAATGATGTTTAGGGTAGGTCATTCAATATAAAATAGTCAAAGATGTTCAGGGCAGGTCAATAGTAATAAGAAGTGATTACAAAACATATGAACTGACAATGATGTATATATATATGAGATTTGGCGCTCTCTGAGTATCCACGGCCATAGGACTCTGAAAGTACTGCATCCCGTCCGATCTGCGCAGTTAACCAGAGTGCCGCCCAGTTAGTACCACGGTGGGGGACCACGCGGGAATCCTGGGTGCAGTGGTTTTTTTTGTTTTTTTTTGAAGGGTAGGTCATTTTGAGGTTACTAAAGATCAGATATGACATCTAACTCTAACCAACCTCTGGCCAGACTCTAACAATAACCAAATCTAACCAAGAGAGGTCGTTAGAGGTCATAAAATTGTTTAGGGTAGGTCATTTGAGATCAGCAAAGATCATAAGATCAGATATCTTATGGTTCAGAGGTCGTAAAATTGTTCAGGGTAGGTCATTTGAGGTCAAATTCAAGTTGATGGTCTATTATCATGTGGACACCCTACTATAAACACACTCTGTCAACACTCTGAATCTCTTATCAACACCCTGAACTCCTTACATTGCTCTAGATGGAGTATATCAACTTCTTCCACACTCAAATCACATCACCTCTCATCCTGACTCAGTTCTTATTGAGTCAAAGATGACTCCCCTTTTCAACTCCTCCAAACTTCCACCTGAACTAACAAACTTGCGCCCTAGAAGCAAAGATTTGGACAGAACAGGAAGACATTGATTTCAGCCAACTTTATATTTCTCAACACTCACATTCTCAAATATGGTGTTGTGAGAGGTCAGTAAGGTCAGACAATGAGGTCATAAAGATTAGTATAAGGTTCACAAAAGGTCATAGAAGTCAGACGGTCATAAAGATCAGAAAAAGGTTATAAGAGGTAAGAGGTCAACAAAGGTCATAAGGTCATAATATTGTTCAGAGTAGGTCATAAGAGGTCACAATGGTCAGATATAAGGTCATAAAATGTCATAGAGGTCAGTTTAAGATCATAGAGGTCAGCACAAGGTCATAACATTGTTTAGAATAGGTCATATAAGATTATAAGAGATTATTTGAGGTCGGCACAAGGTCAGAGGTCAGAGGTCAGAGGTCATAAGAGGTCAGCAAAGGTCATAAGAGGTCATAAGAGGTTAACAAAGGTCATAAGATTAAACATGAGTGTAAGGTCATAGAGGTCAGCACAAGGTCATAGGGTCATGTATAATGTCAAAAGAGGTCATAGAGGTCAGCACAAGGTCAGAGTATAAGCATAAGCCACATGCACTATAAGAAACACTACAATAAGGTGTAGATAGAAAGATTGCTTAATAACTCAATAAGGACCTCATCAATTTGGATCAACTAAAGTGTGGCAACATTGTATAGCTATTCTTTACATGTCCATATAATTTTTGTGGTGATTGGAAAAGGTTTGTGTTTTGATGCAATATTGTGGACACACTTTGTCACGCCTCGCGGAGATCAGACACAACATGACCAAACAAAGTGGGTTTCCTACTATATGAAGGAACAGTATGAAGTATAGAGTGAAAGGAAATACATTTCAATTCATTCTAGCCAAGTAATACTTGTTCTATT
>OX596131.1:1290000-1297500 GCA_951394315.1 Lactarius evosmus | reverse complement strand
GAGACTGACAGGGGACGTTGTAGCCCCTAAGTGACCCCAGTGCGACTATGGGACCTTAGGCTATTCAATCCCATAAGTCGAGTGAATGCGAGGCAAGTTGTGAAAGAATTAGGGTCAGTCTCAGGAATCAAAAAGGTTACGTTTTGTAGCCTTTGTATCTTTAAATCTCTGCTAGAAAGCTAAAGGCGTCAACTGACATCTTGTCGACCTGGTCGATTTTTGGGCAAAAGGAAGGTGCGCCTTACGTAATCGTTTCCCATGATCACGTGACCCCTGGAATACCGTGTTGCTTGCACGTGACCACGCATGATCTTAAGATGTCGGATCCGGGAAACCTCCAAGCGGTGCTACTGGAAACATGTGCTTATCTGTGCTATGAGTATGTGGCAAATGTCCCGGGTTGAGATAGGAACGCGTGGCAGACAGGTGTACGCGCCACGTCTCGACGAATGGTTGGAACCAGCGGTACAAAGTCACCCCACAGCAAACTCAGTTTGATGGTGACGTACAGTATGGTAAATAAAAGGACGAATCAAGTTCAATCTCATTGGTTATAGAGCACACGATCTGGCTATAAGTGGCATAACAGTGATGGCCGTACATCGGCTGGTGCGGTGGCTGGGAATGCGCCCCAAATATTGTGCATCTCGTTTGGGGATATCCGCTGGCACCGGATTTTCAAGTGGGTTAATGCATGCACATAAAAGATGGCTGGGACACAGCGCATCCACCCAGAGCCCCCACTCTACTCTTCCCTCTTCAATCCTCATTTTTTTGTATTAAATGTCTACCTCGGGTCAAGTGTCACCCAGAACTCCTACGCCCGTGGGCAAGAAGCGCAAGCAGGACGACCGCACGCCAACTGCGCTCCGCAGCGGCTCCCCTGCGGCCAGCATCGCGGAGGTTGATGACCACCTGATGAGCATCGCGGAGGGCGTCCACCCTGACGAAGAAATTCAGACGGAGGGGGCGAGAAAGGCGGCAGCGGAGAAGGCGGCAGATGGGTATACCACATTGGTCGTCACATTTGGAGGCCTCTACGAGGTCTTCAATGAAGAGAACTTGGGTGTCCTGTCCCAAGCGCTACGGATGCAGCTGCAGCACGGTACGGACAGGCTGGACATGGTTCTTGTGCGACGACTCTTGGCGGCGGAAGAAGATGACTGGCAACTGAAACGCCAGTTGGAGAATAGCTTCAAAGGTGCACGGGCACCAGAGAGTACGACCCTCACGAGTGGTATTCTCTTTTATAGGAATGATAAGCCTAAGGGTGGCACCCTTGCGGCGAACCTGGAGCTCACGTACCGGTCAATCAAGGGACGATCCTTTGGGTGGTTAACGCCGCTCCAGTCGGCTTGGCCACCGGCCGTGTGCATCCAGAACGCGAATGCGGCTTCGGCCGTGTGGGATTTCAAACTAAAGTGCCCAGTGGGACGCGACTTAGAGTCACTAGCAGTGCTGGGTACAAAGTTTGCGGATGCCTCATACAAGGGGGCTTTTTTTGTCGTGGTGCGTGTCACGTTGCTCTACCAGTCCCACTATTCTGACGTTAGGCGGTAGCTCAACAACAACGGCAAGATCATCCCGCAAAGATGGTACTTGCGTGCCTGTAGGGCGGACGGCTCGCCGGTGAAGGACGTCGAGCTCATCACCAGATGGTTGAAGGAGTCGACGAACGGGTTGGTGGCCCCAGACACGGTCTCCCAGTCATGGCGCTGCTGCGTCTGCTGGCTAGGCCCGCCGATCGGGAAGGCGAAAGCCCACCTCCAGTCGGCGTGCCCCTGGCTCCGCGCCTTCAATAGTGCGAGGGAGAAGGAAGGCCTGGCCTCCATCAAGTTCACCGACAATGGGCTGTCCGCGGCACCGGACAAGGAGCCCTTGAAACTAGAAAAGGTAGCGAAGGATGTGGGAGCGTTGGCGAAGGAGTCGCGTGGGCAGATCAGCGCCTTAGACAAGCGTACCACCACCATCGAGAAGCACGTCGGGCTGAAGCGTAAGGAAACTTCTACCCCGACCGCTGACTCCGACGCACCCAAGAAGAAGAAGAAGAAATCGAAGAAGTCTGGCAAGGCCAATGATAAGGGGGAGGGGCCTTCGAGCGGGTCGAAACCGAGTGGCGGAGGGCAGCAGCAACAGCAGCAGAAGCAGCCTCAGTCGGGAGGGGGCCAGGGAAAGGGAAAGGCCAAAGAATAAGCTTAGTACTACCTTGTTGCCCCCGCGCTATCATAATTGTACAATGTATCGTGGTTGGAATATGACCGTTGTCTTGTTCGCGAACCACGGTGTGACAGGGCGTAGACCCGCCCCAAGCCCTTATGAACTTCGCAGCGGTAGCGATTCATGATTCGTCCATCGGTTAATGGTGTTTTATTTTGGAATTTTCGTGCACAGACGGTGTAAGGATGCCCGACTAGACTACAACGGGACCCCCTTTCTAAGGCCTACCCGACCCTGTATGGGTGTATGTTACCTCGTGGCGGGCGACCGCCCTTAATGTTCCTTGACACTGATGGCTCCGGGGGCTGCCCCAGATTTGGCGAAATCGATGGCTATGTTAGCGCGCTGCCGTTGGATTATCTCCTTAAGCAAGGTTTGGCCCTGGGGGCCTAGAGTATTATCGCAGTCAATATGTCGAACCAAGTCCCTACTAGCGCGCTCTTTAGAGATCGGGATTTCATTCACGGTGCTGCAGTGCCCGATCTCCATAACTACAATAAAGCGCACCGTGTCCGAGGCGTGCCGCGCCTTGGAAGCCTTGATCTTCTTCGTGGGGCCACCCGCCTCATCCTGTACAATGTGCAGGGCTTTACGGAGAAGCAAATCTGGACGGAGCTTACAGCCTGTCTGGGGGACCTCTCTAAAGCGGTCATTAAGGTGAAACGCGTTACTGGTCTTAATCGAAACCCACATGCGGACCTGTGGGTTAGTAAGGATGCAGGCTCGGCCCTGCTGTCTACCATTCGTCGGCAGACACGGTTTCGCCCGGAGGGATTTGCTCATGTCGTAGCTACGGCACTCGGAGAAGAAGGTGAGGTGCGCTCCGAGAAAGTGCGACAATGGAGGGTGGCCTTGTGGCAACCCTGGCGGGAAAGACGACTGAAGCCCGTTAACCAGATCCCCCATTTGCCGCAGAGGCATAACACAGGTATTGCGACCTACAACGTGAATGGCTTTTGGTCTAAGAAGGTAGCGATTTATGAGTTATTGAGCGAAGAAAAGTTGGCGGTTCTTGCCCTACAGGAAACCCTGGTCTGGGCTAAGAACTACCCTGTACAAGTAAACGGGTACAGAGCTTATGCTTCACCTGCGGAAGAGGACTTCAGGGGGATCGCGATGCTGGTCGATAAAAAGCTCGCCTCTTATGAAGTACCCCATGGACTGAGTTGGATGGTCCATGTGAAAGTTTTTGGATATGCGGGCTGGTCGGGCCCGACACATTTTTTCAATGTGTACCTCAAGTCGGGGGGCAACCATAGACGCACTAGGAGGGAACAACTAGGCGTCGTACGTGGGATTATCTGTAAAATCGACGATCCCCCTAAGAAAGGGGTCTTTGGTTTTAGTTGACCTGTAAAGGTTGGCTAGTCACGACTCCCCCTTGGTGTACGAGGGGGTCAGTGGCGAAATTGTCAAATTGCGGGGACGCCCTTGAACACTGGATTACCCCGGATTGGCGCTGACCTCACTATAGGTGTGGGAGCTAGGCAGAGTGGGTCCTGTCGAATTTATGCCCGTCTCTGTACTTGAAAGAGTGTCCGTGACCAGGTGTAATGGCCTGTGAAGGTAATAAGATCCAAGTGGCCCTTGGAGAGATCCTGGGGGAGCTTGTTGAGCAAGCCTTTTGGTACGTACCGTAATCCGCCCAAGGGCCGTTGGGGGCCATTAGAAACTACTCTTCATGTCTTGCCGAAAGGCTACGGGTTATCGCGCAGCCAAGTCCGTCCCAGATGGTGCTGGCGGATGCAGTACAACGCGTAGATGGCAGTTGGTGGGGGTTCAATTGACCAGGTGTTCACCACTCCTGGATTGAGCATGCCCCTGCTTAAGGTATACGCTTTTTAGCTGTGAAAGCAGTGGTCCAGCGTAGTTGCTGACAGGTGGTGAGGGTTTACGATCACCTTTGCTAGCCTGGATGTCGCATCGATCTGGAATTTCTGTTTCCTCTGTGAAGGAGGTGGCTTGCTCCCCTCTAGAACATGATTCAGAGTAGTCTGTAGTCTTCCTGTGAAGCCTCGGGTTTGAGCTGAGTCCCGTACAGGTGTGTTGGAAGCCAGTGATATACACTGGGTGCCTATCTTGGGGTGTGTTCCATCCCTCAAAGTTGGGCACCACGACGAAATTAACTTCAACTTAACCTGACCGGAGTGAGTGAAGGTGAACCGAAAGCTGCCCGAAAGGGGGGCCTAGGGGACCCCGACCCTCTTGTTGTTGTGCCAACTGACTGCGGTGTGGGCTTTGAGGATGACGGGCCTATTTGCACAAAGTAATGCCTGTTGTGGTGAGGCAGGCCACTGTAATGGTGTGGGGGAAAAGCCACAACCCCCGGTTGCGAGTTGTGATGTGTCCTGGATGAAACCCAACCCACTGTGGAAGGAAGGGATGGCTTCAAGGTGCTAAGGGAACTGAATCTCTCGTTTGGACGAAGGTAAATGGGGTGACGCAAGTCTCAGGAAAGATCGTGATTGCAAGGTCATTGTTTTGGGAGACCTGAACGAGGAAGTCAACCAAGTGATGAAACACCTAGACTACGGTCTAGGGGTAGGGGGCGTTTCGAACCCCCTTGCGCCAGTGCACGTACGAGGGTCGAGTCTAACTCACTTCCCCCTGGCCTACAAGCCAAAGGGAATAGACCACATCCTCGCGAATGAGGCAGCTGCAAAGCTTCTCAAAGGTGCACGAGTTCTTCGCGGTTATTATGCGAGTGATCATCGGCCGCTCTCAGTCTACCCACTGGCACAAACGCCACCCGAAGGGGTAGACAAAGAGTCGTCCAGTTTCGACAACAAGATGATACGCTTGAAGGGGGACCTGATTGCACACGACAACAGGTGGGAGGCCCTGACGCACCTAGGCTACACGATCGACGATGGGGATGAGGATGAGGTCGATCTGCTGTTTGACCAAGGTGATGATAGCATTGCCCAGAACGTAACGGACGTCGCTGGGGATTTTATCGCTACTTTCAACACTGTATGTCGGGATCATGGAGTGAAGAAAGTGCGTCATAGGGCCTCTAATGAGGACTTCCCCAGAAAATTAAAGGAGCTGCAGGCTACCGTACACAAATACACGAAGCGATTTGACAAAATTAGAGAGCGAGGCGGGACACCGGATGAGTCCCTTTGTGTGCGGCTACTCCGGGCCAGAAAGCGATTCCGCAAGGAAAAGCAGGCCTGGAGGATCCGTAGTCGGCAGAAATTCTATGCCCGAGTAACTGATGACTTTATTTCGAACGACCACAAGTCGGTATGGCAGAAGTTACAAGCCCAAGTCAAACCCTCCAATGCGATGGAAACGGTTCACCCCGTGAAGGACAAAGAGGGTGCCCTACATTTTAGGGCTAGAGACATAATGAGAGTCATGAAGGAGCACTATAAGGATCTATTGACCTATGATCCAGATGGCCTTTCGCAGAATGATGAATATTGGGCAAGCGTGGATCTTGGTGACCCAAAGCCTGAGTTGAGTGGGCTGAACTCTGACCTTGGTTGGCCAGAGGTGTTGGTTACTATCAGGGGGATGAATCGAAACACCTCCCCTGGTGAGGATGAAATACATATTAACGTCCTTAAGATTATGGTTCTCGAGGAATGTATGGCTGAAGTCAAGCGGAGAGATCCGTCTTTTATCCGACCTGATGAGTTACGGTTGGACTTACCGCGAAGACAACTGCCAGAAAAGCCGCGTACAGGACTGGGCAAATCATTCAAAGCCTTACTCGATAGAGTTTGGCAGTCGGGGCACATCCCAGAGCAGTGGCGGGATGTGCACATCGTGAATCTCTTCAAAGGAGGGGATTCGGAAAATACCAATAACTACAGAGGGATTAGCCTGATTAGTAGTGCCTTTAAGGTGCTGCTCTGCCTAATGGCCGATAGGCTCTCTAAGGTTTGCGAGGCAAACGATGTCCTTGCTATGGAACAAGCGGGCTTCCGAAAGCGTGAAGAAGCGGTTGCCCAGGCTATTGCACTGGCAGAAATAGTACGGAGGCGTTACTTGGAGGGGGTCCCTACCTTTGGGACCTTCATTGATTTCAAGAAAGCGTACGATCGGGTATATCATGCATACCTGTTCCGCGTGCTGGACCACATGGGTATTCGTGGTCGGTATCTGAGACTGGTTAAAAACTCGTATAAGGATACACAGTATAGCGTCCGGATAGGCGGTCATGTCTCTGATTCGTTCGCCCCTACGAGGGGCGCTAAGCAGGGCGACCCCCTTTCCCCCATCCTTTTTATCATCTTTATAAACTCTTGTCTCCAAGAGACTTTCCCAGACTGGGGCGGGCTTGAGGTGAAGGGCCTTGAATTGGACCTTCGTTGCAGGGGTTTGATGTATGCCGACGACGTCGTGTTGCTGACAGACAGCATAGAACGAGCACAACAGGGAATCGACGGCATGGATGAGTGGGGTAAACGAGTGGGTATGGAATTAGGTCGCGACAAATGCGGCGTTTTGCTATGGAATAGCGATGTGAAAGGCAATCGGAATACTGGCGCGGCCCGTAGGGCTGAGCGTAGGAGGCAGCGCGTTTTGAACTTCTTCGCGGAGGACGACGAGCTGGCAAACGATGGAAACGAGTCGGATACAACTGAAGGGGGCCCCCAGGGGTCCCAAGAGGGAGTCGATGATAGATGGACAAAGGCCGACTGGCTTGCCTTTAATCACAGTATCAAACGATACGACGCACGGGGGGATTTGATCCCAACGGTTAAGAGCTATAAGTACTTGGGAATAACGGTTGATGAACGACTTGGGGACCCGAGGAAAGTAATTGTCGGTGAGAGGTCTATGGAATTAGAATATGCACATTCCCAGGCTAAGAAGGGCATGGCCAAACTCCATGCTCTTAGACCTTTCTTAACGGACCGATTCTGTCCTATTCAGTTGAAAGTGGCCTTAGTTAGAAACCTGGTATATCCTTCGATGCTCTACGGAGCGGAATTGATAGGATTCCAGAGGCTACATGCGGAGCCCATGCAGCGAGTGGTGAACACTGCGGCAAAGTGGATATTGGGGCTCCACAAAAACAATGTATCAATGGATGCTTTTTCTATGTGCTTTGAGCTAAGTCTTCCGCCGGTTTTCCAGGAGATGTGCGCGATGCGTGCTCGCTTGGCGGCGAAGCTTGATGCTCCCACAAAAATGCGCACTTGGCTGCAAGAGTTGTGGGACAGCCCAGTCAAATATAAGACTAGGCACCTTACCTGGGTGTCGCAGTCGAAAGTCTGGCTGAAGCAGGTTGGCATGGAGAAGGCGAAGTATAGCTGGAGTTTCCGA